>CM060182.1:18030157-18077657 GCA_030549775.1 Tamarix chinensis | reverse complement strand
GGAAAAAAAAGGAAAAAAGAAAAAAGGGAAAAAGAAAAATAGGTGGGTTGGGATATTTAGAATATTTTGGTATTTTGGGATATTTAAAAATAATAATATTTTAATAAAATAATAATTAATTCTCTTTTTAGGTTAATTTAGGATTTTTGAAAGATTTTTCCTAAATTCCATTTTAATTAGCAAATCACTCCAATTTTCTCCAATTAAATTATTTATAAATTTCCTATTGATTTGACCCTATTTACTCCCTTTTATTTTAAATAAAATAATTTATTTAATTAATTTTCATAATAAATCCTTAATTGTCTATAATTCTTAAAATTAGGGTCTTGGAGTATTTCACACATATTATGGAAGCCTATCCAAAAAGGGACATAAAGTCCAGGTTGAAGCTAATTACCATAATTGAAATGTCCCAAAAATATTTATTTTAAGAAATATAATTAAATAAATATTTATTAAGGAACTAACTTAATTAATTATTTCATTGGATATGGGAAGGATTTATTTAGGGCAAATTAATAAGGAATTTATGAATATTTTTATAAAGGAAAAATTGGGCATTTTGCTAATTAAAAAAGAATTTAGGAAAAATTTTTAAAAATAATTAGCCTAAAAGGAAAATTTAATATTATTTTATTTTAATATTTCTATTTTAAATACCCGAAATATTCTAATTAATTTATTTAACCTCAGACCACTTAAATTTTCCTCTTTCTTTTTCTTCCCTCCTTTTTTCTTTCTTTTCTTCCTTTTATTTTTCTCTTCCTACCGATTGGGCCTACTGACATGGCCTAATCCTTTTCTTCTGCTCCCACGGCCCAGCGTCGTTCTTTCTTCCTTCCTTCGACACCTGAAACGCTGCATTTTGTGTCTTTTCTCCCTGGAACACCGCGTTCCATTTAAAACATTATAATTAACGTTAGCCGGTTGGTTCTTCTCCTTTTTCTTTTCTTTTTCCCCAACCGTCCAATGTACCTCCTTCTTCCTCGTTCTCCTCCGCCGTTGACCTGCACATTCAACCCCCGAAAATGGCGCCGCCAGCCACACTTGACTTGGTGGTCCATTTCTCCCCTCTTTATCTACCCCTTGACTTGTAGATCAACTTGGTATAATCTATTTTCCTCATCTCTCGCTCGATTTCTCCCTATTCCTTCACGAAGGGTTGACCCTGACCATAAATTGTGCTGGCCGATTAACGTCGCCGGCCACCCCAAACCCAGCATACAACACCCTCCTGCCGACCCCCTGAACCTTATTATTCCCTCTAAACGCTATAAATACCCCTTGTTCCTGTACTTATATGGATTTGATAAAAGGGATGGTGTGTATCGACTTACGATAATAGATTAATTAAATAATTAATCTGGACTTTTGGACCTTTGTGAGTGGGCTTGAGCATCTTTTTAAGTAGAATAATTTTATGTATGACCTTATGTATTACATGTGTGGGTTTGAATGCGTAAGTTGACTATTTCCCTGCATGATTTTATGTGTCTATGTGTTGGCCTTAGTGTTCGGTTACCTTACTCAGTATGTAGCGTACTGATCACCCTTTTCATGGGTGTTGCTCATTCCCACGAGCAGAAGGCCCATTTGACGTGTTGTAGGTAGGTGATACGTTCTTTGATGCCATTGATGTCTATGGGACATCAAGCAGAGCCGAGTGATGACTTTGGGCTGGATCGGGACCTGGAGTGGCGTGGCAGTTTTCCATTTGAGATTATTATTCCTGTTTTCTTTTAATTATGTTTAACACTTCAAAAATAATTTTATTATTGTAGTTATCTCTTTTCCCTGAAAAAATAATTTTTTTATTTTGGATCGTGTAAAGATTTATGCATACTCTGATTCCGTATTTATGAACTCTGGATTATTTAATACTAATGTGAGTTTTTTTCCTTAGCCTTAGCACTTGGTACTGGAAAGATAGAAGTGAAAAGGTCTGGTACTAAGTGTGGCGGTAGCATCCCCAGAATTTACGGTTTTTAAATTTAAAGGAATATTAAAAAAATGTGTAGATTTTGGGGTGTTACAGGTTGATATTAGAGCGGTTGATCTTGTTGACCACGCTCATTTTTGGAAATAAAGTTAATTTTAGAAGTTGCTATTAAATTTTAAAAAGGATTTCCCACCTTAACTGAAAATCTACCATTTTAAAAAAAATTTTGGAGACCGGCCGCAGTGAGGAACAAGCGTGAACACGGTTTTTCCCAAGAAGTAGGAAATCTTGCTAATGATTTCGAACCAGTGAGTTCGCATCTAAAATGTTTCTTTTTGTGCAGCTAGATGGTAATAAAAAGGAGGATTAATTGATTGGAGGAGGCCGTCACCGCCTTCTTGGATTTCACCCAGCACTTCTAAAACATTAGGGAAGACTAGCTTCGAAGGGTTACCGGACATCACCCTCCGACATATTCCGGGGAGGAGAACCTTGTGGTCCTAGAGGGGTGGATCCGTGATCTGGATCACACCTTTGAGGCTGTGGACTGTCCACCAGACTAGCAGCCCAACATTACAACATTCTTCCTCCGAGGCATAGCAGATGCCTGATGGGAGGAGTATCAAGCCAGAGATGGTCCTCTGGCTACCTAGGAGGCAATTAAGACCGTCCGCACCATATTCTATCGCGAGAGCCTCAGGAGGGACAAGCTCCAAGAATTCATGCATCTGACATAGGGGTCGATGATGGTCCATTAGTATCACGCCCGATTTATTTAGTTGCTCCGATTTTCCCCAATGATCACTGCCAATGAGTCCATGGTGGTCTTTTAGTTTGAGTAGGGACTCAATTTCAGCATCTGCTAGATGATGGGTACAGTGCCCTTCACAGATCTAGCATCCCTGTATGAGCGTGCTTGTATAGCAGACATGCTGGTCCACGAGCATGCCGCCATCCTTGGGAAGAGGAAACCTGAGGTCTAGAGTTTCAGAAGAAGGATGCAACCCAAGTTCGTAGAGTCTACGAGGCCCCACCGAAGGATTCCAGTAGAAGCCAAGGGCCCTCGAGAGGCTCAGTTTGCAGGAACAGTGGTCGAAACCACCCGGGCAGGAATTGTGTAGGCAAGTTGGTCACTTGCCTAAATTGTGAGAAGACAGGTCACCAAGCAGTGGAGTGTTGGAGGCCACCTAGATTTCAGTAGAGTCAGAATCGATCATATCAGCAGGGAGGAGCGCTGATGCCCTAGCAGTAGGTGTACCAGCAGTACTGGCAGAATTCGTCTCAACAGTACCATCAGCGAGCACCTGCTCCATCTGGTGCCTCGGTTCTAGATAAAGGAGAAGACCATAGGGATCTAGGCCTCATCCTCAAAAAGGAGGCCAGTTAGGAGGGCGCCTGAATGTTATCACTCAGGCTGAGGCAGACCGATAGTTGGACGTCGTTACTAGTATGTTTACCATTTATTCATTACCAGTATATATTCTATTTGATTCGGGTGCCATGTTGTCTTTCATATCATCTACATTTGCTGCTAAGGCTGGATTGTCACCATTTGCTAGGGTAGAGCTATCTGTTATGCTTCTGTTAGGTGACAGGATGGAGTGTAGTCAGATGTTTTACGATGTGGCCTTAGATATAGGAGGGGTAGACTTCCTAGTAGATCTGGTCGAGTTGGACCTGAGAGACTTCAACGTGATTCTGGGTATGGATATGCTGGGGAGGTACAAAGTGGTTATTGATTGTGCTCAGGAGCAGGTGATTTTGCAAGGCCCGAAGGGGACTAGGGTTTCGTACCGAAAGTTTCAGCTCGAGCCGACCACTAAAATAGTGTCTACGGTTACTTTGCATTCTTTGATCCAGAAGGGGTATCCCCTATATTTATGTAGTGTGTAGGAGCTCAATAAATATTTGACCACACTGGACAGTATCCCAGTGGTTAAAGAATTTCCAAACGTATTTTGTAGAAGAAATACCAGGCATGCCTCCGATTCGAGAAATTAACTTCAATATTGAGTTAGTGTTGGGAGCCAAACCAGTTTCCAAAGCACTATACAGAATGGCACCAGTTGAATTAAAAGAGTTGAAGGCCCAGCTGGAGGAACTATTAGAGCACGAGTACATCCGACTGAGTGTATCGCCGTGGTGAGCACTGGTATTGTTTGTGAAAAAGAAGGATGGTAGTCTCCGTCTGTGCATTGATTATCGAGGGTCGAACCATTTAATGGTGAAGAATAGGTATCCACTCCTGAGAATTGATGATTTATTTGATCAACTGAAGGGTGCTATAGTATTCTCCAAGATTGACCTGAGGTTCGGGTACCATTAGTTGAGGATCGCTAATGCTAATATTATGAAGACTACATTTCAGACCCGGTATAGGCATTATGAATTTTTAGTGATGCCCTTTGTACTTACAAATTCCCCCATAGTGTTCATGGATTTGATGATGAGGATATTTAGACCTTTCCTCGACCAGTTTGTGGTGGTATTCATTGATGATATTCTGGTGTATTCCCGGAGAGATGAGGAGCACGAGCTGCATTTACACACCATTTTGAGTACATTGAGGGAACATCACTTATATGCGAAGCTATCAAAGTGCAGATTTTGGCTCCAGGAGGTATCCTTCCTTAGTCACATTGTATTGGCTAAGGGAGTAGTTGTGGACCTAGCTAAGATTGTGGCCATCATAGAGTGGAAGCCCCCTACGAACATATTAGAGATCCAAAGTTTTCTGGGTTTGGCTGGATACTACAGAAGATTTGTGTAGAATTTTTCCAAAATAGCCAGACCATTAACTAATCTCCTAAAGAAGACCACAAAAATCCAGTGGGATGAGGCTTGTGAAGAGGCTTTATGAGAGTTGAAGAAAAGGTTGACCTCTATACCAATGTTGACTTTACCTGAGGGGACGGAAGTGTTCGAGGTTTATGCTAATGCATCTAAGCATGGGTTGGGATGCATGTTGATGCAGAAAGGTAAGTGGTAGATTATGCCTCATAGCAGCTAAAGAAACATAAGCAGAACTATCCCATGCATAATCTGGAATTGGCTGCTGTTGTGTTCACCTTGAAGATTTGGAGACATTACCTATATGGGCAAAGTGTAAATTCTTTATAGATCACAAGAGTCTCAAGTATATTTTCACGCAAAAAGAACTCAACTTGAGGCAGAGAAGATGGCTAGAGCTTGTGAAGGATTATGATATTGAGTTGACCTACCATGAGGGTAAGGCCAACGTGGTTGCAGATGCTCTAAGCAGGAAGACTTCACATTCTATGTTGTGTTATGTGGTTGCTGATCAAACGATAAGGGAATTATTAGACCTAGAGATTGAGATAGTTCAGTAGGGAGACCTTGAAGCCCATATGAATGCTCTAACACTCACTCCTACTATATTCGAAGAGATCCAAGCCGGCTAGGTTGGAGATGTTAAGTTGGAGAGAATCTGACAGATGATGCAGGAAGGCAAAGCAGATTGATCAGAATCCATGAGGATGGTAGTATTTGATTTAGGGATTGTTGGTGTGTGCCATAGAGTTTTCTGGAGCTTAAGAGTCATATTATGGAGGAAGAACAACAGACTCCCTATTCGGTTCACCTAGGAGGATCTAAGTTATATAAGGACCTCAAAAAGGTGTATTGGTGGCCATGTATGAAGCTAGAGGTAGCTCAGTTCGTATCTAGGTGTCTTGTGTATCAGAAGGTCAATAGCGAACATCGGAGATCAGCAGAGCTACTTCAGTCTTTGGAAGTGCCAAGGTGGAAATGGGACTCCATTTCTATGGACTTTGTGAGTTGTTTACTGAGGACCCATAGCGGCTGTGGTACTATTTAGGTTATTGTTGATAGATTGAACAAATTAGTCGTGTTCATACCTATGAAGTCCACTTGGAGTATGGAACAGTTGGCGAACACTTATATGAAGTTTGTGGTTAGCCGTCATGGAGTTTCGAAAGATATTATTTCAAATCAAGATTCTAGGTTCCTCTCTCACTTTTGGGGAAAGATGCAGGAAGTTTTGGGGACCAAATTGAAGATGATCACAGCTTTTCACCCTGTTATGGATGGACAGACAGAGTGGACTATTTAGACCTTGGAGGATATGTTGAGGGCCTGGGTACTAGATTTCTAGGGATGTTGGGAGGAGCGCTTGCATCTGGTGGATTTCTCATATAATAATAGTTATCATGCCAGTATTGGGATGTCTCCCTTCGAAGTGTTGCATGGATGGAAGTGCAGGACTCCTTTTTGTTGGAGCGACATTAGTGAGACGATCGTGTTGGGACCAGAAATGTTCGAAGATTTCACCTGTTAGGTCCGATAGATCCAGGATCGAATAAAAGCAGCTCAGAGCTGACAAAAGAGTTATTCCGATTAGAGGCTTAGGGATGGAGATTTTGAGTCTGGTGACAAGGTGTTGCTAAGGGTTTCACATACTAAAGGGGTACAAAGGTTCGGAAGGAAAGGCAAGTAAAGTCCTAGGTATATTGGTCCCTATGAGATATTGGAGCGAGTGGGTGAAGTTTCTTATATATTGGCTCTTCCTCTAGAGTTGGCACGAGTGCATAATGTGTTCCACATTTCCCAGCTGTGAAAGTATGTTGCTGATCCACCGCATGTAATTCAGCCATATGAGGTCTAGTTGGATGATTCATTAACCTATGAGGAGCAACCAGTGCGGATTCTCAACACTAAGCTGAGGAAGACTCGTATGAGTTCGGTGCCTCTTGTTAAGATCTTGTGGAGTTGACACGGAAGTGAGGAAGCTACTTGGGAGATCGAGAAAGATATGTGAGAAGCATATCCAGAGCTTTTTGCTGCAGGTTAGATTCTTTTTATCTAGTTTGTCCTTAAAGGGGTAGTTGATTTAAGTATAGTTAGTAATGTGTTATTCTAGATGCTTAGAATTCCCTAGCCCTAACCCTAGAGAGTTGTAGGAGACTTCGGGTATGAAGTCTGTTTTTAAGGGGTAGTAATGAAATGCCCCAAAAATATTTATTTTAAGAAATATAACTAACTAAGGATTTATTAAGGAATTAATTTAATTAATTATTTTCTTGGATATGGGAAGGATTTATTTAGGGCAAATTAATAAGGAATTTATAAATATTTTTATAAAGGAAAAATTGGGCTTTCTGCTAATTAAAAAGGAATTTAGGAAAATTCTTTTAAAAACCCAAAATTAGCCTAAAAAGGAAATTTAATATTATTTTATTTTAATATTTCTATTTTAAATACCCAAAATATTATAATTTATTTATTTATCCCCAAACCACTTAAATTTTTCTTTTTCCTTTTTCTTTTTCTTTTTCTTCCCTCCTTTTTTTTTCTCTTTTCTTTGTTTTTCTTTTTCTCTTCCTACCGATTGGGCCGCATCATTTCTTCTTCTTCTCCGGCGGCCTAGCGCCGTTCTTTCTTCCTTCCTTCGGCAACTGAAACACTACGTTCTGTGTCTTTTCTCCCTGGAAACCCGCGTTCCATTTAAAACATTATAACCGACGCCAGCTGGCCGGTTCTTCTCCTTTTTCTTTTCTTTTTCCCTGGCCACCCGATTCACCTCCTTCTTCCTCCTTCCTCCTTTGCCGTCGACCTGCACCTTCAAGCCCTGAAAATGGCGCCACTAGCCACACTTAACTTGACCAGCCATTTTGCCCCTCTTTATGTTTCCCTTAACTTGCAGATCAACTTGGTATAATCTGTTTTCCTCATCTCTCATTGGATTTCTCCCTATTCCTTCGTGAAGGGTCAACCCCAACCAAAAGTTGTGTCAGCCGATTAACGCTGCTTGCCACCCCAAATCCAGCATACAATACCCTCCTGCCGACCCCCAAAACCCTACTATTCCCTCTAAACTATATAAATATCCCTTGTTTGTGTGTTTTCAAAATTTCTTTCCCCAAAACCCTAAGAGCTAACCTGTACACCACCGTGATTTCACACGACCCATCCTCCGCCATCAGCCAACTACGCTGCCACCTCTGCCTACCACAGTCTTCCTTGCACCGCACTTTAGCTAATTGAGCCACTCATCTCCCTCGATTCTTCTTGCATGAGCCACCACAGTCGTGCGAAGTTCCCTGCCCATCAAACTAAAATTTTAACCCTCGCAATCCTCGAGCTACCATCCGCCACCACGTCCGCCACTTCTGCTGCCTTCTGCACCACCTCTACCACTGTGCGCCGTCGCCCCTTGCTGTGCCACCACCCTCACTTTACTCCTCTCAGCCTGGGTTACCACCAACATCTCAACCACCACCCTTGTTCTCCATCTATTCTTCTCAAACCCCAACTTTCCCCCCTTTTACCCTCTTTTCTGGCCACCGCCGCCGCCGCCTTGCACCATTGCCTGTGCCACCCATCTCTGCTGACTCAAGGTGAAACCCTATACCCTCTCAGCCCTTCTCCCCTATTTATTTAAATTTATTATTTTTTTATTTCAATTTTTAGTATTTATTTGATTATTATTATTATTATTATTAGTATTATATGTAATATTAATGCTAAAATTTCTTGGTAGGATTGAGAGTAGTCTTAAGTAAATTAAGTTTTTAGTTTTGAATTTTGGGCATTTATTTGTATTATAATAAGTTTTATTATCATTATTATTAATATTATTAGTATTATTATTTTATTATTATTATTATTAATTATCTAAGAAGGGCAGAAGCCCTATTTCAGGTTAAGTATTCGCATAATTGTATCTTATTATTATTATTACTATTATTAATAATAATATTATTATTATCTTTATTAATTTTAATATTATTATAAGTAATATATGTTATTAATATTATTATTACTATTATTAAATAGTACTTTTATTATTTGGAGGTAGGGTCGAAAACCCTACCTTGTTTTATTTAGGCCTAATTTGTTATTAATATTATTATTATTATTATTATTATTATTATTATTATTATTATCATTACTATTATCATTACTATTATCATTATTAGCATTATTTTGGTAAAGGGTAGAAACCTGTATATCACCATCCATTTTAAATTACATTAATATTATTATTAGTATTTTTAGTGGTATTTTGTATAGTTATTATTAGTATAGTATTGTTTTAATTAAAAACTAAGTCTTAAGATAAGTTAGTAAATAATAGTATTTTTAGGAGGGAACTTAATTCTAGTTTTTCCCCATAATAGGTGAGCCCAATCAAAGCCTTCAAAAGGTATAGGAGCGTGCTCCAAGACCGAAGACATTTTAGGTAAGGGAGTACTAAGGCCACCTATGTATTATGTGTCTTATATGCCATGCATGCCATGTAATGTGAAGTATAATGTATTTTTTGTGGGTTTGTATAACTATTATATATGCAGCATTATGTGTAGTTGAGGTAAGATTGTTCATTTATTTGTGACATTTGTATTATGTGTATGGGTGTATTATTACTATGGTATGATGTGTCCCATAAGACATGCATGATGGGGGTTGTAAAATAATGATGGGGAGCGTAATAATGTGGTGTTAGGGTTTTGCATGGAGTTGTGGGTTGCATGGTGTTAGGGTTTTGCATGGAGATGTGAGTTGCATGAGATTAGGGTTTTGCATGGAGATGCGGGTTGCATGGTGTAACACCCCAAAATTCACTACTTTTTTTTTAAAGCGGAAGCAATTAAAATAGAATCACTTAAAACCTATGAATTCTGGGGATGTTACCGTCACACTTAGTACTAGACCGGTTCTCTTCGACCGTTCCAATACCAAGTGCTAAGGCTAAGAAAAGAAATAATCAATTATAAATCAATACAATCCAAATTCCAAATAAACATTAAACGGTTGTAAACAAAATCAGAGTACGCATCAAGAATCACGAATTAAATAGAAATTAGAGTACAAAATTAAAATTCCTCGAAGGGAATAATCTTACAATCAATAAAAGATTTATTGGAAACACTTAATAAAATTAATGAATCATAAGAGGGTAATTTAATACACCAGAAATAACACAATGATATAAAATTGCATAAAGACTAAAATACGGCCACAACTCTCTCGAACTTTGAGCCAACCTAGCTCAACACACAGCCCCGACTGATGTCTCGCCCACCTGCATAAATCAGAAGGGAATACTACTCGTGGGAATGAGCAGCACCCATGAAAGGGGTGATCAGTACGCTACGTACTGAGTAAGGTAACCGAACGCTAAGACCAACACATAAGCACATAAAATCATGCATAAGAATAAAAGATCATAAAGACCATCATCATATCATAATACGACCAATCATTCAGGTACATACATAAAGGCCTAATCATAGTCCAGATTAATTACTTAATTAATCTTTTATCGGAATTCGATACACAGCATGACTTTTTGTCAAATCCATGCAAATACGGAAGCCCCCACTATTATAGCCGGTGGATCGAAGGCACATAGGGTATCATACCCTAACCACTATTATAGCCGGTGGATCGGATACACATAGGACTACACGTCCTAACCATTATTCCTAACCGGTGAATCGGTTGGCTTCGACACTCATGGTGTTCCACTGTAAGTAATTAGTATCTTTTAGGCATTTTAGCAAAACTCTGGTTTGCGGTTGTTGAGCTTGGGAACCCCCACTATTATAACCGGTGGATCGGTTTACGCATAGAGCATCCTGCTCTAACCACTATTATAACTGGTGGATCGGTCACACATAGGGTAAAAACCCTAACCACTATTCCGAATCGGTGGATCGGTTGGTCCCGTCTCAACGATCTTCCACTTTAAATAATTAGTGTCTTAAGTATCTCATTCAAAGGCTTTCACCTTGGACATGCATGAATCATTACACATCACAAATCATAAAATTCCACCATCATAATTACACTTTAATCACCACATACACATGATAACACAAAAACCCTAATCAGCCTCCTCCGTACCCTAATTAACCACAACAACCCATAGTTAATCATTCCAAACCCTAATTCAGTCTCCTCTGTACCCTTAATTTGCTCCACATGCTATTTTTCATCCCAAGTGCTCACACACCCAAACAACATTTACATTCCCTTCATTACATCCCAAATTAACTTTCCACACGTAAATTTCATACCCATGTAGACTTTACACATCCCATGCAACCATTCGAACTTTTCATGTAAACCCTAAATTCCATGCAATAATTAACTCCCATGCAAAACCATAAATTGGATTCCCCCAAACAAATCATAAATTAGATTCTCCCATATAATATCATAAATTACATTATCCCAAACAACATCATAAATTAGATTTTCCCAAACAAGTCATAAATTAGATTCTCCTATATAATATCATAAATTACATTCTCACAAATAACATCATAAATTAGATTTTTCCAAACAAATCATAAATTAGATTCTCTCATATAATATTATAAATTACATTCTCCCAAATAACATCATAAATTAGATTCTCTCCCACGAAATCCTACATTTCCCATTTTATTCTTCCTATCATAAATCATTAAAATACTTAGGTCAACTCATATCTCTTGATCAACTTCTTTCTCCATCCTTATTTTTCATCCTTTTCCCCACACAACCACATCAACATTCTCACATGCATGTCTTATAGGGTCACAACACATATCGTCACATACATGTAGTACACATGTCATATAACAACACAAAAGCATGCTTGAGCTCCATGCCATACCAAATATGCAATAATTACAATAATAACATAGGATGCATAACATACGAGACACACAATGTACATTAGCACATAAAAGGCCTTAGTGAACCCTTACCTAAAATGCCACCGATCTTGGAGCACGTTCCTATGCCTCCTTAGGGCTTTGACCAAATAATAACATACTAATAAAATAACCTTAACAAAATTCTAACTTTGCTAAAGACATAAAAATAATAGAGATATTATAAACCTTGATAATATAGGGTTAAAGACTTTACCCTAATAATAATAATGATACTAATATAATAATATCAAAGATAATAAAACTAATATCAATGATAATATAAATAATAATAACAATAATAATAATAATAATAATAATAATAATAATAATAATAATAATAATAATAATAACAATAATAACATTATTAACAATAATAATGGTAAAATATTTGCATTAATAATAATGGAATAAGAATAATAGAAATTTGAAATATAAAATAATGATAATTATTATACTTATAACATATTAATATTAATAATAGTAGAAATAGAAATAATAAGGGAATAATAATAAAGTCGAATTAAAATAAAATAGGGCTTCAGCCCTCAGCATAAACAATAATTAAAACATTAAAACTAATAATAATAATAATACACATTAAGAATATAAATATTAAGAATAATAATAATGGTATTTCTATGCAAATAATTGAAATAAATTAAATCAACGCTTATAATAATATGGAAAATGGCTGAGAGGGTCTAGGGTTCAACCTTAGGTTGGTGGGGATAGGCGGCATCGGAGGTGGTGCGCGGCGGTGGCCGGAAAAAGAGAAGAAAAGAGGGAAAGATGGATGTTGGGATAAAGATAGGGAGAATTGAGGTGAGACAAGAGGTGTTTATGGTTTCTCAGGAGGAGAGGAACAAAATGATGGTGGTGGTGTAGCCAAAGGTGGCGGCTCACGGCGGCGAACGGTGGTTCAAGGTTTCGGGGTGAAAATTCTGGCGAAATGAGCAGCCAACTTTGCATGGTTATGGAGGCCTGTGCAAGAAGAATCGAAGGTTGAAAATAGTTTGGTTAACTAGAGGGTGTTGCAGGGAAGAATTTGGGATGCTGTAGTGGTGATGAGGTTGGCTATCGGCGGTGGAAACGGCGTCTGAAGTCACGGTGGCGGCAGCCTGCACTTAAGGTTTCGGGTAAGAAAAAAAATCCAAAACTCCTACCATTAGGCTATTTATAGATGGTAGATGAGATAATAGGGTGTTGAAGCTCGACAGGGAGGTAATAAGTGCAAGAATTTGGGTGGCCAGTGGCAGTAAGTGATCGGGCATCATTTGGTTTTCCTCGAAATTTCGCGAGGCTGGGGAGAAGAAACAGGTGAGAGCTAACAGACGAGATTTATGCCAATTTATTCCTTGAGTAAAGAGGAATACAATGATCTAAGAAACGGCCAGTCAAAGGTCTCGTCGCCGGAGATGCCATTCACGGGGTCGAGAGGTTGCAGCGCAACGACGGAGGAGGACGAAGGAAGAAGGAAGAAGGAAAGAAGAAAAATAATTAGGTTATGGCCAATAAAATTAATCTGAATATTTAGGATATTTAAATAATAATATTTGAATAAAATAATATTTAAATCCCTTTTTAAGCTAAATTAGGACTTTTAAAAGATTTTTCCATAAATTCCATTTTAATTAGCAAAACACCCAAATTTTCTTCCATTAAATTATTTATAAAAATAATATTAATTTGGAACTATTTTCTCCTTCTTATTTTAAATAAAATAATTTATTTAATTAATTTTCAAAATAAAATCCTTAATTAGTTAAAATACCAAAATTACACCTAATTAAAACACTTATAAATTTATTCTTCATTTGCCCTAATTAATTTCTATTTATTTTAATTAAATAATTTATTTAATTAATTTTTTTTATAATAAAACCTCAGTTAAATATAATATTTAAGATTATAATTTTTCGGGGCATTTCACATGGTGTTAGGGTATTGCATGGTGGTATTAGGGTTTGCATGGTGGTATTAGAGTTGTATGGTGGTGTTAGGGTTTCACATGGTGGTATTAGGGTTTTACATGGTGGGAATTAATGGTTGCTTGGGAGTTAGGGTTGATATGGTTACCATAGTTTGGTGTGGCCAACGAGGGTTTGGAGGATAAGAATAGTAGGAGTTAGTCATGTATGTCTGGGCGGAAGTTTTGAATAAAATATTTAAGATGCTAATCATTTAAAGTGAAAGAATATTGAGTCGGGTCTAGACCGATCCACCGGTCAAAAATAGTGGTGTGGACTATTGTCCCGCAAGTGACCGATCCACCGGCAAAAAATATTGGTGTGGACTATTGTCTTATAGGTGACCGATCCACCAGCAATAATAGTGGGGTGACCTCGAGCTCAATAAACACAGACTGGAGTTTGCTAAATTACTTAAAAGACACTAATTATTTATAGTGGAACACCATATGAGCAGGAACCAGATTGATCCACCGGTCAGGAATAGTGGTGCGGACTATTGTCCCACAAGTGATCGATTCACCAGCGAAAAATAGTGGTATGGACTATTGTCCCACAAGTGACCGGCCCACCGGCTAAAATAGTGGGGTGTTCCTATACTTAAATGGATTTGATAAAAGGCATGGTGTGTATAGACTTTCGATAAAAGATTAGTTAAATAATTAATCCGGACTTTTGGACCTTTCTGAGCGGGCTTGAGCATCTTTTTAAGTAGAATAATTTTATGTATGACCTTATGTATTACATGTGTGGGTTTGAATGCGTAAGTTGAATATTTCCCTGCATGATTTTATGTGTCTATGTGTTGGCCTTAGTGTTCTGTTACCTTACTCAGTACGTAGCATACTGATCACCCTTTTCATGGGTGTTGCTCATTTCCATGAGCAGAAGGCCCGTCTGACGTGTTGCAGGTAGGCGATACCTTCTTTGATGGCATTGATATCTATGGGACATCAAGTAGGGCCGAGTGATGACTTTGGGCTGGATCGGGACTTGGAATGGCGTGGCCATTTTCCATTTGAGATTATTATTCCTGTTTTATTTTAATTATGTTTAACACTTCAGAAACAATTTTATTATTGTAATTATATCTTTTCCTGAAAAACTAACTCTCATATTTTGGATTGTGTAAAGACTTATGCGTACTCTGATTCCGTATTTATGAACTTTGGATTATTTAATACTGATGTGAGTTATTTACCTTAGCCTTAGCACTTGGTACCGGAATGGTAGAAGTGAATTGATCTGGTACTAAGTGTGGCGGTAGCATCCCCAGAATTTACGATTTTTAAATTTAAAGGGATATAAAAAAATGTGTAAATTTTGGGGTGTTCCAATAATAGACATTAGTCTAGGCCGAAGACAACTACTTCGGTAACCAGACCCTTTAGTATCGATACTCTCTTCTATATCATCAGTGTCTAGAGTAGGTAAAGCATCGAGACTCTTAGGATCCCACCTAAAGTGACCAAAAATGTTTGAAGGTAGACTAAGCCCCAATACCTAATTGAGGATTGAGTAACCTAGACCAACACTCAAGTCGACTTTCTTTCGCTGTGAGTGATTAGTATTTTATTCATAAGGATTGGTGATTATACAAGGCCTATACAATTAAATAAGGTAAATCCCATACTAACTATATTGTCCTTGTTATTTCCATTTTCCCTAACCATGTGGTTTTACCATTTATCCTTAGCCAATGAGATTCATATCCATCATGGGGTTTATTCCAAGCCCATACTAATTTCCATTACTCTTATTTCCATTTTATCATTAATTACAATTGAATTACACGTTTAGCCTTTACATTACTCATAATGTATATCATAATCTATGATCCATTTCAATCCCTTAGTTAGGCCAATAATTCATATTAAAATATATATTTCATCATAGTAATAATCATGATATAGTCCCAAATATAACCCTAAACATAATTGAACCATAAAGTAACAAATCATGTAAACTAGCCAAACCAGTCAATTGGTCTAGCACAACCAATTGATCAGTAGCGCCAACTAGTTGATCGATTTACGTCGACTAGTCGATTGGTTTAACTTAACTAGACCATGCTTCTTCAAACCGGTTGATTGGTTTGGATAAACTAGTCGGCTATTCATAGACCGGTCGTGAAATACGCCAAATATCCTAATTTATGAAATTATATTAAAATAGGAATTGATTAGAAAAATTAATTAAATAAATTATTTTATTAAAATAAAGGGAGTATTTAAGGAAAAATCAAGAGGAAAATAATAAAGAATTTAATTAGGAAAGATTAGGGTATTTTCCTAATTAAAATAGAATTGAGAAAAAATTACCTAAAATATCCTAAATTAATATAAAAAGGACTTTAATTATTATTTTACTAATTTTTATTATTTTGAAATATTTAAAAATACTAAAATATTATAAATACCCCAATCCATCTTTTTTTCCTTTTTTTTCCTTTTTCTTTCCTCTTTTCCTCTTCTTTTTTTCCCTTCCTTCCCTTGAATTGGGCCTGCACCCCTCGCGACTCAACTCGCCTCCCTCTCTTCTTTCCTTGTATGGCCCAGCTCGCCGACCTTTTTTCCCTCTCTACCTCACTAGCCCAGTTTTCCCTCCTTTTTCTTTCCTTTTTTTTCCCTATACTGGCTGACCCACCTAGCTCTTCTTCTTCTTCCTCTCCCATATGTTGCAGGTGACCTACAACTCTGTACCTTGACCTGCCCAGCCATTGTACTGTCGGCTTGCCACCTCCCTTCTCTTTCCCTTTCCTTACCAATTCTAGCCCCGATCTACCTACCCTTGCCCTCATGCGTTCCTCCTTCCCTTTCCATTTTCTCCTCCTTGACCAAACTTACAACTGCCAATCACAGGCTTGTACTGGCCAAGCATCGCTTTTCAGTGAGATCTGCCACACCTTCCCCTTGTCCTCTTCCCCCTTTGTCTTATCCTCCCTCCAATGGCTTATAAATACCCCAACCAATCCCCATTCAACCCTCTTTTCCTTGTCCAAAAATTTTAGCCTTCCTTGCACCACCGCCACTTCAGACATCGTCCCCACCATCGTTGCCCAATTCCGCTGCCCGAAACACCACCCAAAAGCTTCCCTGCATTACCCTCCATCGAAACATACCACCCACCACCCCTAGTTTCTCCTACATGAGCTACCTCAACCATGCAAAGTTGGCTACTTGATCTGCCATTTTGCACTTATCACCGCCCCTCTCACCGCCGTGCACCACCATCTTTGCCACAACTACTGCCTCTCTTTCCACCCAAACCACTAAGCAAAGCCTACCCTACCTCCCCTACCTTCCTTTCTCCTTGCCTCCCTCTCCTTCACCCTTCCTCCTTCTCCACCACCCTCAACCACCACAACAAGCATTGCCTACACTACCACCTTTGTTGTGCCACCACCACCATTCCAACCCTCTCAACCTAGAGAATCCACTGCCACCACAACTACTATCTCACTCTCCCTCTTCTAGCCTAAAAAGCTACCTCTCCAACCCCCACTTCCTCCACCACCACTGCCACCACTAGGTTGTGCCCTAACCTTCCTAACCCTTAAATATAATTAATGCAATTGTTATTTTATCATCATCATCATCATCATCATCATCATCATTATTGTTATTATTGTTAACATTGGCACTATTATTACTAATAATATTATTATAATGATTATTCAAACTATTATTATTATTATTATTATTATTATTATTATTATTATTATTATTATTATTATTATTATTATTATTACTACTACTACTACTACTACTACTACTACTACTAATACTACTACTATTATCATTGTTGTTGTTGTTGTTGTTGTTATTATTATTATCATTATTGTCACTATTTTGGTATTATTATTATTATTATTATTATTATTATTATTATTATTATTATTATTATTATTATTATTATTATTATTATTATTATTACTACTACTACTACTACTACTACTACTACTACTACTACTAAATACTACTACTATTATCATTGTTGTTGTTGTTGTTGTTGTTATTATTATTATCATTATTGTCACTATTTTGGTATTATTATTATTATTATTATTATTATTATTAATGTTAAAGTAATTATCTTTATTATTGTTAATATTGTTAATAATACCTTAACATGGACCAATATAACTACCTAACCTTATTTTGACTAGTAATAGCATGATTAGCTACTTTAAGAATAATACCCTTACTTTTACTAATAAAGCTACTATTATTGTTATTAACCCTAATACTAGGTTATGATTAAGGTAAAGTAGGAAATAATGATAATGTTGGTAAGAGAGAAGTTAACCCTAGTATTTCCCTCTTATAGGTGAACCATGTCAAAACATTAAGGAGGTGTAGGAGCGTGCTGTAAGCCCGGTATCGTTTTAGTTAAGGATATAATTAAGGCCTATTATGCGTGTTATTTGCTTTTTTTTCCATGTGTTATGATATATTTGTGTACCTTATGTGATTATGTCCACTTACATATAGCGCAACACAGAGTTGAGGTACATTTATGTGTTCTGCTTATGGCATGTGTAAAATGATATGTATATTATGCTTGTGGTGTTATATGATGCATCCCTCTAGGGCATGCATGCTAGGATGCCTTAAAGATATGGTATGGGTTGAAGGGATGAAAAAGGAAAAGGGAAATGAGTTGACTAAAGGGAAGTGAGAATGACCTGATTACCTCATAACTTATGTAGGGACAAATAAACGGAAAATATGGACAAAATAAGAGAGTGAAGTGAATCTTGCATGGGGAATCTAGGGTTTTCATGGGATGGATGGTGTGTGCATGGGGATAATCCTTATGTGGGAAAAGTTAACTTAGGGTTTAAGTAAGGTAAGGGAAGAGTTGTTGGGGGAGATTTGATAAGTTTATATTTTGACACATTTTATACTCTTATAATCTTAGTTTTTGGTATTTTATTTAACTAATATAGGTGAATAATTATGATTTTATGCTTAAGTGGTAATAATTACATAAATATTATTATTTAAGCTAAAATGATATAAATTAAGTAAATTTAGAATAAAATATTATTTATTAATATGTATTTAATTTTATTTACAGGGTTTAATTTTAAATAAAAGAAAAATAAAAAAATGAAATTGGACATTTGGACCAACAGCCAAAGGCCGAAGGCCCAATGGCCTAGAACAAAAAAGCAAACCAAACGAGCCGCATGGGACAAAATGAAATGAGGGCTGAGGTGGCATGGAAACCTAGAAGACACAGAAAAAATAAAAGAAAAGGAGTGCCGCAAGAGAAAAAGAATAAAAAGGGAAGTAGTGCGGTAGAGAGGAGACACAACCAGGAGGGTGGTAGAGCCGTAGAAAAAGAACAAAGGAGGCAAGAGCCTTCAGAGGCTACACGCTGAGGCAGGGTTTGACCGCATGGAACAGCTGCATAGCGGTAGTCAGAGTAAACCAAAGTAGGGCATCTAGTAGAGGAGAGGAGGTTTGGGAGAGACGAGGAGGAGAGTGTGCGGCAGAGTTGCCGAGAAAAAGAAGAGGGGCCGCTAGGCACGAAGGAAGGGAGAGGCTCGGCCAAACGGAGAGAAAGAGGCTTGGATGCAGCAAGAGGGAGCATGGACTTCGAGGCGTGGTAGCACAGCAGTAGCAGCCTTTGTCAGCCAGAAAAAGGAAAAGAAAAAGAATTTTGCATAGAAATTAAGGGTATCGAGAGAAGAAATAAGAGGAAAGAATTTATCTCGTAGAATTTATTTAAGATAAAATTAATTTTTATTCGAATAAATTTTTGATCTTTTATTTAAAATTAATTCCATTGTTTCTTTCTCTTATTTTTAATTTATATTTTAGATATATATTTCTGTGTAATTAATTCTATAATTATGGCCGACTGATTATTTATTATTAAGGAATAAATTGAAACCCTAGATTAGGGTTTGTATTATAGTTTTATTTTCTTTGTTTCGTGAGATTGTTTCTTGACTCTATTTTAATTGCTATCATTTATATATATAATTCTGTCAAGTATAATTTATTTGGTGCATGCCTTGTTCTGGTTTCCTCATAAGTGATAGTATGTAGGATTATTTGCCTGCTAGGTGGCCATCTAAATATACTAGAATTTATATGTATAAATTGCAACTAGGTTAGATAACAATTCACCTAATAGTTTTTTTATTCTAACCGAAGTAGTTAAACGTTTCGATATGTGTGGGTCAAGGAAAGGAAATACAGCTAGACATGCATTGTGTACTTATATTGACAGCCTTCCAATTATACTTAATGCATTAAATCTAGTTAAATATAGGAGCCGCTTGTTGTTGCTATACTACTAGTATTTAATAGGGTTAATATTGGCACGTTGCCGTATTAATTAATTAAGGGAAGTGATATAAGGTGTATGGACCTGTGTTTGGTGTACAACTTGGTCGATATCATTCTCATTATTAAATATTGACTTAGAAATTAATATTATATTTTGACCTAATCTAGCGGTGGATTTTGATTTCCCTAGCATCTTTATCACATCTGTAGGTTTCCTATTATTTTTATTGTTATTAGTTTACTTTATTTTATTTACTCCTCTTATTATTACTTTTATAACTCCCATTAGTATTTTTCTTGTTTATTTATTTTTTTGTTATTGTTTAGGATTTTTATTTTTATGTATAGTTTGAGCTAGTTAAAATAGAGGTATGCCCTCTCAATCCCGAGCGTAGAACGATACCCTTATTTACCAGTGCTACAATTGATAACAAGAGGGTTTAAATTGTGTGCCGGCTATGGCCACACCAATTTTTGGCGACGTTGCCGGGGACACACCAAGATTGGAGTCCATGGGTGAAAAATAGTATGTAGATTAGTATAAGGATGTATGGGGAACTTGGCTAGGGTTTGGGAGGAAAACCTTAAGTGGAGGAGATTGTGGAAGAGAGAAATAATTAAGGGGATTAGAATATGGGGTAAAAGTGGAAGGATGTCACATGGAGGTTGAGTATGTGTGTGTGTCATGTGGAAGAGGGGGATGGTAAGTGAGTGTGATGGGTGAATAACATAGGAGGAAAGAGAGATGTTAGGGTTTGGGGTGGCCAATTAAGGTTTTGTGGTCACATGTGCAAAATAGAAATTAAAGTGGAATGGTTGGGGTTGAATATAAGTGAGGTGATGAGCTAGGTGTAAAGGAGCATGAGTTGTGTAGGATAGAGGAAGGATGGGCCATATAGGCCAAATTAGGTTTTTTTGGGGAAAACCCTAGAGGACGATGGTGAGTTGACTTAGAGGTATGGGGAAATGGGCCTTGACCCACACACTTAGGAGTTGGGTATTTGTTGTAAGTGAGGAGAAGAGAGAAACGATACTTGGACATATTAGGAGGTGCATAAGTCCCAAGATATAGGACATGCCCTTTTAAGAAGAATAGGAGTAGTCAGGTTGTGTGAACTAGTAGTCCAAAGGACATGTATGTCTAGGGTGGTAATATTTATTGAATAAGATACGAATAAGATACTAACCACTTAAAGAGAAAGATTGTTGAGCTGGGCCTAGACCGGTCCACCGGTGAATAATAGTGGCTATGTGCTGGGGTGCCCTGGAGACCATTCCACCGGTGAATAATAGTGGTTAGGAGAGTTCTATCATGTATGTTTTCGGTCCACTGGTTATAATATTGGAGGATCCCAAGATAAAAAAAACTAAACCTAATGATGTTAAACCATGGAAAGATACTTCCACTTACAGTGAAACACCATGAGAGTCGGGGCCACACCGGTCCACCGGTGAATAATAGTGGCTAGGTGCCTTGTGCCCTGGAGACATTTCCACCGACAAACAACAGTGGCCAGGTGCATTCTAACCTGGGTGTTTTTCCAATCCACTGGCTATAATAGTGGGGTTTCTGTACTCTTATGGATTGATGATAAGAATGGTGTGAAATAAGAATATTGATCAAAGATCTAATGATTAGGTTTAACCCGATTGTATCACAGCCTCTACTATTTGCTTTCCTTGTATGGTTTATCTATATGATCCTACTTGTATTATATGCCTTTTGGGTATAGCCTTAGCGGTAAGTTACCTTACTCAGGACATAGCGTATTGACCACCCGTTTCATGGGTACTACTCATTTCCATGAGTAGAGGGCCCTACTGAGTTTGTAAAGGTAGGAAACACCATCTTCAATGCCTATGATACTTATGAGGCATCAGACAAGGCTAAGAGTTGATCATTGGACTTGGCATAGGGGCTCGAGAGTGACGTAGATTGGACTCTCTTTTTATCTCTGTTTACTTATGCTTTCATTTTATTTCCGTTTTGTTTTATTATGGTGTATCCTTTATCCCCTTGAGGACTTTGACTAAGCACTCCATTTGGGTTGTAATAGCTTTTTATCATGCACTCTAATTCTCTTCTTATGAACATTTCAATTTTCTATGAATCTATATTTTAAGTGTGTCT
Source organism: Tamarix chinensis (assembly GCA_030549775.1). NCBI lineage: Eukaryota > Viridiplantae > Streptophyta > Magnoliopsida > Caryophyllales > Tamaricaceae > Tamarix > Tamarix chinensis. The sequence continues at coordinate 18,055,623 of CM060182.1, read as the reverse complement.
AATATCTTGTGATTGGTACAAGATTGGCTGGGGCCATGCTTGTACTGATAACGGTGGTAGCACCCCCATGCTTGTATTTATTTTAATTAAATGAAAATTTTCAAGTGTGATTTTTTTGGGTGTTACAAGTCGATCAGTTTTGCTAAAATAGTCAATGGGTTTAAGAAGAGAGTAAGACCAAGGTCTTTGTAGGTGAACCAGTTGGTGGATTAGGTCAACCAATTGACTATTCTAGGAACCAGCCAATTTATTTGACCTAACTGGTTGATCGGTTTACTTTAACATAATATTAATCCACTAATTTCATGTAGATTCTTGTGTAAAGATCATTTCTACTCACATTAGAACGTGTATCAACATCAACCTACATATTTCTAACTAGATTAGCATGCATTTCTTACCATAACATTATCATAACCTATTTTCTCCATTTTCATGCTCTTTTCTCTTTTCTCAATTTATGTCATTTCACTATGTAAATCATGCATGGAATTGCATTTATTCATGCCAACATGTATAAACTAATGAAAGGTATCACCTTTCATGCAGGAACACAAGCTAACATTTCAAGAGCAAGAATTACTTGATGTAGACTAAATCCCCTTAAAAATAAGATTTTTAAATTTATGAAAACTTCAACTCTTAAAACCTCAAAAACTACAATGTTAACTTAGATATTAGACCAAAAATTCATAAATTTTGAACAAGAAAATAGAAAGGGAGAAGGGCATGCCACTAAGACTAAACTAGGAAAAACTCAACTAGAACACTCAATCTTTTCCCATAATCTAACACTCCCTTGCTTAATAATTGAAAGAAGATAGAGCTAAAGGTAGGATCAAGAGAGTGCGCAAAACAATTTGGCAAGTGTTCGAAGTGTGGAAGAAAAGAAGAGAATGGAACACTCAGGGGAATTTTAATAGCTAAAAGAAAGTTCCATGAATGGAGGATTGGGGTTATTTATAGCTAACCAATCGAAGGAAATCACAGAGGGTTTAGAAGGTAACTTGAAACCCTACTTGTAACTTTTTAAAATCTATTAAAATAGACGGATTTGCTTAGGATTTGAGGACCTAGTGTCCTGAGCTCAACTTGGGACTCTGGGGAACTTAGGTCAATAAAGCCAAAGGTTCTCATGCATAAATGGAGAAGTGGGAGGTTGGCGTGGAAGAAATATTCTAGCTACTTTGAAGCACACCTGAGCTCGATATCAATCTCAGATTCGAGCATATGAGAGAGGAGAAAGAAGATAATAGCTGAGGTCATCTCTTTCCCTCATATGTCTCAATAGACCTGTAGAAAAAATTGAGGTAATATTTTGAGTTAAATGCATCATAAAAATGGATATGAATTTCTTAGGGAGAATTGGTATGAGTTGGTAAGGTTTCATTTTAGTGTAAGGGATTTTTCAAAAAAATCTAACTTGAAAAATATGACTAACTCAATAGACCAGTTGATCATTTTAGGTTTATCAATGGACTGTTTATCCACCAATCGATCAGTTTTCCCTAACTAGTCGATCGGTTTGGTTAAGGAACTTAATTTGGCTAAAATGAAAAATTAATCAATCGGTTCATGGAACCAATAGATGGGTTTTCCCATAAAACTCAATAAACCTCATTTTCCAACATGATTTCAAATCAATTTTTATTAGAAATCAAATCATAATGTTGAAATAAAATCCAAGGTCCAAAATTTATCAGAATTCCCCATCCATTCCTCACACAAAAGTATGGGGCATTAAAAGTATTGTAGCATTACCCCATTAAAGAAGACTTTGTCCCCAAAGTCTACCAAATAGAACATTATAAGCTTAAAACCTATCAATAACTTGAGCCATCAAGCAAAAATAAAATAGCATATAAGATTTAGCACACGAAGGAAAGGTAATACCTCATTAAAAGAGGTAGTGTTACCCACACAACATACCTAAGTAAATAACTCTGGATATTTCATCTTGATATATTTCTTGAACTACTAAGAGATCTCTTCAGCATCATGTCATAACCACAAGACCTTCACTAGCGGGACTGTAATGCCTCATTAGTAGAAACCCTAATTATAAAAGTAAAAAATTATATGTAATTAGTTATAATAATTATTGTATGTTGTTTTGAATTAAATATGTTGTCATTAAATGTGTTATTATAGAAAATTTGATATAATTTAGGTTATTAGATTTAACCATAGTTTAGATCCTAACTTGTATCTTTTCTATTGAGGACTCCTAATTGTGCTAACATGAAGTTTTTTTTTTTACATTTTAACTATTCCAACTAGCACCCATATCCTATGGATAATTTTTCTTCTATAACCCCTGATCTCTGGCATATACCATTCATTAACGTCAACTCTCCCTCTCTTGTAATCCTCATCTTTGTCTACTCATCTTCCGCACATCCCTCACCTATATAAGCCCTTCCTCTTCTTTATTTTGTGTGGTTTGATCCTACCAAAAGCTAATCATTGGTCTTTGTTTCTTCTCCCCTACCATTCTAAGATTCCATTTGCAATAATTCCTTAGCTTTCTCCTTCATTGTTTTTCTATTATCATCAAAACATTGTGTGTTGAACAATATAACCTCACATTACATGTCCTCTTATTACTTGAGGAACTCATGTTGCACCTCCATTAGTAGCGTCAAAAACTCACATCTCTTTCCCTTGTGTTGCATCATAACCCCATGCAAAACACCCACTTGTTTCACCTTTATGTTTTTACATAAACCACCAACATTGCTCCTCCATTTTCTATGAAAAAAGCCACCACTCCACCACTTTTTTCTATTGATCTTGGACATTCTCCCCCTTATACATGATTATATAATGAAACTAATCCCTTTTTTTATTGAAATATTAATGTATCTAGCCTTGAGTTGCGCTAATCTTTCATTAAGTCAAACCTTTCTAACGTGAGCCTTACCTGTTGAGTCCATTGGAGTTGTGTGACTTGTGCACATTGAACCCCCTCTTGCTACATGATATAAGAACACTACTCCTCCCCTTCCATGTGACCTTCCTATGTTTCTCTCCCCTTTTAATATGAGAAACTTGTGGTGTAATTCCCTTACAGCATGTGTTTCTCCTATTGTTGCACTCTTAATGTATTATTACCTTACATAATCTTCCTTTAGCCCAGTTATTTTATAACTATTTTTGAGTTAGTTTTAATTAATTTTGTTGATTTTTGTGTCGTATTAGATGCTAATATATGTGTTGTTAGGTATATTCTTAAGGTGTAGTGGAGAAAATAACTTTTGTGCTTTGTGTAGCTAGGCAAATCCAATCACTCATGAAAGGGTAAAATATTCTATGTAATCATGATAGTTCATTTTGACCTTGATTCATGATAGTGTTTTATGTTATGATGGTGTTATAAAATTCATGATAAGATGATAACAGATTCTTAAATAGTTCATTTATACCTTTAGCACCTCAATTATGAGCTATATGTATGTGTAATATGTTAAGTGGTTAATGTGTACATGACTAGGGTTTTGTTAGGATTTTTAACTTTGTCAAGTTACGATGCATATGGAATGCTAAGTTTTCAATGATTATTTTTTCATATGTATCTAGGTTTGATATATATAGCATGAAAGTATACATACTCTGTTAGGGTTAGATTATTATAATTATTATGCACATGATCTAGGATTAAAAATGTTTCCTTACATACACCATGATGTGAATTTCCATCTTGAATTCCATATCATGTTAACAATATGTATGTCTGTGTTTCATGGAATGTATGACACATTAGAGATAAATGATTAGGTTTTGAACACATAAGCTACAAAATGCATGCAAAATAGAAAATATAGCAAATTGTTAAGTTTTAAAATTTATCTATGTGATAAAATATTGTAAATTATTATCTTTTATCCTTTTAATGAAAAATTATCATAATAAAAATGTTCAGTATGAAATTAGGTAATAATTGTGTAAGTAAGGTTTTGATGGCATTTTGGTCATTTTCGACCAAATGTGCCTAATGTGAATGATTGGACATAGAATGACCTTAGTATATTGATAAGTTAAATTTAGTGTTAACTTTGACCTTAATTTGGACCATTAAATTTAAGGTTGACTTGAATAATTGAAAATAAAGGAAAAATGTTAAGTTTGGATTTGGCATTATTGTGCAAAATATGATATTTGTCATCACCCAATAAAATATGAATACTTAAAGTAGAAGACATCAAAATTTTGGAATGGTTGATCTCTAGGGTTAGCTACCCTAGAGAGGAGTTAAGAGCCCTTGGTTGATTTTGATTCGTTAGTGTGCCAATATACCTCATCAATCCCTTATTCTATTTTATAGGTGACCTATGAGCCCTGTAGGGCACATTGATACTTAAGGATTAGGTGACCTAGGAGGTATAATGATATTAAATTGCCTTGTTGATCTAATATGACTAGGTGTATGTTAGTGTCCCTGGGTTTTAGGGTAAGAGTATGACCTTGCATTCATGTATCAGTATGATTGGGTGTATCTTAGTGTCCTCTAGTTGATTTTCTCCCCTTAAGTAAGATAAATAATAAGGACGTATTTGTTTGATGGCCTTATGTTTGATTTGGATTGTTGGTTCGGTATATGACTTAATGCCCTACCTTAGGATTTTGAATTAATTTAACTAATTGGTTTTAGTCATGGATTATGATATGGCTGTTATGAGTTTGAGATTAATGTGAAAAGGTTAAGGATGCTATTTTTTAGTATAAGACCTTGATGTAGTAAATGTTATCACATGGTTTTTTGTATATCATTATCAAATGTTTTTATTATTATTTAGGTATGTTTTTAGAGTGTTGTGTGATTTTGTGAAATATGAACATGTTACTTCTTATGAGGAATTATGATTTACTCAGTATGAGAAAATCGTATTGATACTACTTTTGCAGATGACTATATAAAGGACATTGAGTGTTTTAAGGCATATAAAAGTGGCAAGGAAAAGTGGTGTCCTTGGGAGGAGGTTCCATTCTTGGAATGGATTTATAGGTTTAAGAATTAAGGTAAAAAAATGTCGTATTTTTGGGTGTTATATTTTTTTATAATCAGTTTCATGTAGAATATTTATCCATAACTTTTATCTATGATATTATCTCTTATTTCACTACTTTTTTTTTAGTCTAAATTGTTTTTAATATAAGAAAGGTGAGGGAATCGAACTTATACTAAGTGTGGTAGTAACACCTATTATTTTATCATTAACGCTTTGGTAGAAACAAAATTTTTAAGTAGAAAATTTGAGGGTGTTACAATGATGACCTTTAAGTTCATCTCCCAAGTCTTGGTATCTAAGGTCCTCAATAGTTACTTCTTATATGATAATGTATCATCGACCTTAATTATCTCTGCCTATATGATGTGCAATGGATGTGCCATATACCACTTGATTATCATTATAAGTAAAGCTGCAAAGAAACCTCTCGAACTCAGTCTAAAACCTTATATGTTCTAATGTACATTGGGTTAAGCTTGTCCTCTAACAAAAATGCGGCACTCCCTTGATGGGAGGAACTTTCAAAATAACTCGTTCACCTACCTCACATCCATTTTTCCTCCTTTTTAGGTCTGCATAGTTGTTTTACTAGTCATGGGCAGCCTTCACCTAATCTCTAATTAGCCTCATCTACCTGGCAGTGGCCTCTACCATATATGGTCCTAACATAGCTATCTTACTCGAGTTGCCCATGTAACACCCCCATTTTTAGGATTTAAAAATGTTATTTAAAGAACTACTTAATAAAAGTCCGTTTTCTTCTACCATTATTATACCAAGTGCTAAGGCTAAAATCATTAATCTACTTAAACTAATAACACAATTATAAGAACCAGTTGGAAAGAATAGGGAAGATTAATATCATTCTAAATAAAACCACCTGCTGATGGTTACAAAATTCAATGAAAGGAAAATATAAAAGGATATAAGAGTACAAGAAGATTTGAATAAAAGATACCGGGTAAGATACTGGATAGTCCTAATACTCAACCTAAAATACTAGCCTTAAAATAATCTTACAAGATAACCTACAAATACTACTATCCATTAAATAAGTAAGGGTCCATGAAATGAAACCCATTAGTACAATGGTATCGATTAACCTATTATACAAGGCTAAAATAAAAGGCCTTCATGGAACACATAGAAGGTTTCAATGCAAGATATGGTATAAAAGATTATAATATATATGAAAAGATTAAAATATAACAATCATATTAGATAAACAAATATCACCAAAGCAACAAATTACTCATAGCGGTTTATTTAGAACATATTAAAACTTACCAACCAAGCATCCAAAGGATGCTTTCTGAAGTAATTATTAAAACCAACCTCAACCTAATAACCATAACGTTAACCATACATATCATATCTCACCATTAATACTAATGAATTCCATAATACCACAAGTGAGGATCAAAGGCAAATACCGACTATAGGTAGGCTAGAAGGATACTACCAAACCACAAGTAGGCACAAAGGATACTATCAAACCATAGGTAGGCATGAATACTACTACCTAATGAAAGGTAGGCATGAAGGCTACTATCAATCCACATGTAGGAACAAAGGCTACTACTAATCTATAGGTAGTTACAGAGGCTTTTACCAAACCAATCCATTAATCATTTCAAACCAATGATAATTACTTCCAATTTTACTTACTCAAAGGGAGATCATATCAAACCAGAGTCAATAAGGAACTCCAATCATACTAGTGCACTAAGGTAACAAAGCATCCTAACAACTAACAACCCAAGGAAACTAAGGTACCCAATTTGTTCTGGAACATAAAGGATACCTAGTACACTATATATAAGGATACCTATTCCATGAGTGCTCATACCATTAATAACTCTACATAACAAAATAGAGTAAGATATAGGGCTTAGCTGAGGCACTAGTGTAACACCTCAAAATTTTATCTATTTCTAACCTCAATTAATTAATATTTTTACCTAATCGAAATTCTAATTTTTAGGTCATTTATACCTTATCTTTAGCCTAAACCTTACATTGGGTAATTAATGGATTAAAATTTTAACCAAATCTCTAAATTCTAAACAAACATAATCTTAATCCTAACCTAAAAATTTTCTTCCCCCTTTTACTTTTTCATTCTTCCTTTGTATTTTTCCTTTTTTCCTTTTCCCTTATTTCTCTTTTCTTCTTTCGCCTTCCCAATCTATGCACAACCCTCCCATGCCCCCATCTCCTTTCTCCTTCTTCTTTTTTCATTTGAAAAAAACTAACTCCTCTTCCCTATACATATACATCCTTTTATCTTCCTCTTCCTACCCAAGCAACCCTATCGCACTAGCCCCCCTAAACTACACCAACCCACTGTATTAAAACTGCCCCCTATATAGCCTGCACCTCCTTATCATACCACCCATGCCAAAACCAACCACGTTGAACCCTCACCCTTTTATTTCCATCTCCCTCACCTTAACCACATGCACTTATACGCACACTACCTAAGTGTACACCCTCCATCATCTGTACTTCCTCCATTTATCTCTTTCCCCTTCCTCTATTGAGAACCTATCACTTGATTCATTCCTTAATCCTTTCTTGATTTGTTTTACATCATTGTAATCACCACTGACCACCACCTTCAAGCCCAACCATCACCACCATATCCCCATCAACCTCCCTCATAGTTGCCCAACCATCACTAGCCTAAGCTAAACACTTTTTCCTCTTCTCGTTTTGGTCTATTTAAGTTTCATGGAGGCACACCTTACCTGTGCACACCTAGCATAGTTGTGCGCACCTTCCACGCCTAGCTCATACATCACTCCCAAACCATGTGCCACCCATATACCATTTTTTCCTTCGACGCACTCACACCTCAGTCATGCTTTTCTTCATAAATCTCACTTCCAATTGTGTGCTATTTCCCTAAGCCCTTGTGTACTCCTCCTTTGACATTAACACCTTGTATTCTCCTTAGAGCACCATTATTCCCTCCACTATGCACCACCCCTTTCTAATCCTTCCACCTTTAATTATCTCCATTTTTCCTTCTTCTCCTTTACCTTAGTTTCCATAGTTAATATTGTTGTATTTCACTTATAGGTAATATTCTGATGGTATTAGAGGAGGATTCTTAGGTCTTACGTGATTAGAGACAGGAGTTGCTTTAGTTGGGATACATGTCATAGTTAGGGATTTTATGTGAAATACATGTACTTATATGTCATATTATGTTTTGAAATGTTATAAGGAAATTATTGTTGTATTAATGGGATATATGTTGTACCGTATGATGTTAAAGTAAGAAAGTTATATACACATGCATTTTGTGCTTATTGTGGGTTGGAATAAATTAGGGTATATGAATATATACATAATTGTCGTTATGAATTGTTATGATGATATATATATATATTGGAGGTTAGAGCATCATTAATTTTGGGACTCGTAAGATTTTTATGGAAATATGGGTATTTTAGCTATCTAAGTGGTATTTTAGTCAATATAAGTTAATAATAGAATGCCAGATATTTTAATAAGATAATCATTTCAAAATATATTAAGTATATTATGTGGAATGCTTATAATGAATACAAATTTTATTATTCCAATAAATGAGACAAGAGGTTTAAGGGTGAATACTAACTCTAGGGGCGAAGTTATTATCATATATGTGAAATGTTAGAGTTTCATTTTAATTTCTAAATATGTTGTTAATAGTGAAATTTTATGAATGCTTATTAAAATTTGTCATTATATGAATTACATAAGGAGAGTTATGATTTAAGTGTGAAATTAGGATTTTGAAGGGGACTGTGAACCCTAAAGGTGGGTGACTATCACACTTATAAGACATAAGAGTTTAACCATGATTTTTTGGCATGTTTTCAATAATAATATTTAAGGGATGGGTATTGAAATTGGTGATAAAATAAGTATCTAGAGAGAAGTAATGCTTAAATTATAAAATTAGCATTTCTTAGGGAGATTATACCTTATCCTTGGGAAAAATATGTTAGGTCATGAGTCTTGCATGCTTATATGTTTGTTGCATGATTTAGTTGAAAAAAATAACCTATAATAAGGTATTAATAATTTATAGTGAAAGATCAGATGAGTCAGGACCAATTTCACCCGTTTATTCCATCAAACAAGAATAGTGGCTAGGAGTTGTATGCTTGGGGTTGTACTTATCTGTTCCACTAGATGAGAATAGTAGCCAAGAGCATTATACACTAAGGTTGTATATTATTGATATTATTCTAGCGATTGAGAATAGTGGGGTCCCTGAACTCAAAATTAAATAAACCATCTAAATGATCATAACTATTAATAAGATATTAATCACTTAATGTAAAATACCATGTAATTCACAATCGATTGTACTTGTCTGTTCCACTGAACTAGAATAGTGGTAAGGAGATTTATGTCTTAGTGTTATATATTATTGATATCATTCCTTCTGTTGAGAATAGTAGACAAGAGCTTTTTTCCATAGGGTTGTATATTATGATACTGTTCCATAAGTAGAGAATAATGAAGTCCTTAAACATAATGTGAATAAAATTATGGATATTGATCACGCAATTATTATTGTACAATCTAGATTTAATAAATAATTTTGTACCCTCACATGTGAATCTATAAGTATGATATCCATTTTTGTTGTAAGTTATGATCTTACATGACATTTTTGTGACTATATTGTTACCTTACTCAGTATATAGCATACTAATTATCCTTTTTATAGGTGTTTCTCATTCTAAAGAGTAGATGACCTTGTTGAGTTTGAAAAGGTCTTTGAGGGTCCCTTGGGTTAATATGTTGCTTATTATTGGAGATGAGTGATCCTACTTTATGTATGAGATTTGGGATTAAAGAACCATGCTATCTGATTCTTTGTTTTAACCCAAATACCTTTTAGGAGTCTTTTTGTAGGGTATTCAATTATGTATTTTGAATATTGTATTCAAAGTTAACCTCCAAACTTTTATCTATGTTATAAATTTATCTCTTTCCCTATTTTATTATGTTTAGATGTTTAACTATTTTTTCCTTATATTCGATGTAAGGAAGATCTTATAAGTAAGACTTATGCCGAGTACAATGGTCATAACCAATTATGCTTCATTTTTGCTTCCGTTTAAATGTAAATTTTTAGTTACAAATTATGGAGGTATTACACACACCATAAAACATTTGTAATCAACCATAGGCTAAACCACATCTTTAAGTTAGTAACTCTTAAAGAAATACCATTCTTGAAATTGAGGTTTTTCATATTAAATATTAGTATTTTAATAAGGTGATCATGAAATCACATGATGTACAAATAAGTCCAACTCCCATAATTAACCATTTTTTTCTCATTTTCAATTATTCAAAACAATTATAATGAAATTTAATACTAAGTTTGACATGATAATATTCCAATGCCAACCTAGGACTAATTATTTGTATTTAGGCACATTAGGCCAAAAATGACTAAATTCCCTTGTAACCTTAATTACCATATTATCATCCATTTTAAATAATAATTATATTTTTTAATTAATTTATCATGAAATGATAAAACATAATAATTAAATTATTTATCATTTAATTATATTAACATACATGTCAAATTACCATTTTACCCTTTTGCATGAAACAACACATAAAACCCTAACATATGTATCTAATTAATCTAAAATCACATATTTCTATTTTCATTAATAAATAATGCATATTAGGTATGCATTCATAATAAATATCATGATATGATTAAAAATACTAAATTGGCCCTCATTCACACAATAATAATAATCAAGCTAAAACATAGGTTTCTAAAATATAAAATCACATACCTCCATACTTAATAATAGATAAGACATATTACGCATTATTATTAAAATAAATATTACAATATTCTTAAACAAATAAATTTCCCTAGAGCATATAATAACAATAATCATGCTAAAAATATACCTAAGCTTACTCAACCTATCATATTGAACATATATGACATACATAATTTATTTCTAGCATTAAATCTATTTTAACATGCTTTCATACACATACACATAATATATTATACAAATAAACATGCTCCATTTTACCAAACCTCATGCTAACACTATAAGGAAAATAGTTACCATGTAATGAACATGTTTAATATTATTTATACATCAAAACACTAATTTTCTACCATACAATATCTCACATTTTAGTGAAGTATAAATATTACCTAATTTTAAGTAAAAGAAAAAATTATATGCAACCTAGTAAAAATTATTAGGCTCTATAAATCAACCTCTTTTACTTAAAAATAAAACCAACATTAACCATATTAATATATAACCCAAAAAATTACAACATATTTTAAAATTGTTATGAAGGTATAAATTACTAAAATACCCCTTAAATTGTTAAGCTAAGTAAACCCCACACACGCTACATGATTTGGCATTGTGAGTCCCACATATAGGAAGGGGTAGCTAAGTGGTGGTGTTGCAGGTTGATGGAGGTAATGATCAAGGGTAATGTTGTGAGGCGGAGGAGATGATGGCCGATGATGGAGGTAGTGGTGGTGGGTGCTAGCTATGATAGTGATCAAGGTTGGGAGGTACACAATGGTGGTTGCGTTATGGGCACAATTGGGGAAGGGATGTCACTGGTGGCTAGAAAATATGGTGGTTTTGGTTGTAGAAGGTAGAGGAGCTAGAATGGTGGGTGGGCTTGAGGATATGATGTAGAGGAAATGGGGCACAACCACAATAAGCAGGATGGTTAAGGGAGGTGAAGTAAGGGTTAGGAAAGGTTGGTAGTTGATTGGGCATTGGTGTATAGGGAAAATAGGGCATGATTGGGAGGAAGGGGCAATGGCAGCAATGAGAGCAGAAGAATAAATGAAGGCTTAGGTGATGGTGGTGTGGTGCAATATAGGGTGGAGAGGGATATGTAAGGAAATGATGGAGGAAAGGAAGAAGGGGGTGGTTGGTTAGTTAGTTCTAGTTACTAAGAGAAGGGAAAATGAGGGAAATGTGGGAAGACACAAATGAGGTTGCATGCATATGTATATATAGATGCATGGGTTACTAAGGGAAACTAATGAGGAGGAAGGCTCGATTCGAACATTGTTGGGCATGTGGATTTGGTGTGGTAGGGAGTAGGTTGTAGATAAGGGAATAGGGGTGGTGTACGCGTGTGTGGGTTGGTTGATGTGTAGGGGGTTGTTAAATGGCTGGTGGTGCAGTCATGGATAGGAAGGGGAAGGAAATGTGAAGCATAGAGAGAATGGGCATGTTTGTTCTAAAGGGAAACGAGAGGGAGAACCATACTCATAGGGGTGTATAGTCAAAAGGGGGAAATGGGGCATGACAATTAGGTCTAGGGATGGGGAAAGAAAAAAGAAAAAGAAAAAAAGGAGAAAGAAAGAAAAGGGAAAAGAAAATAAATATAGGATTATGAATAGAATTAGGTTTAACTTTAAGATAAGGACTTAGGATAAAAATTAATATATACGGGGTTAAGGTGCCCAATTAGGAAAAATAAATTGAAAAAAAAAATAACTGATTTAGGGTGGTTATAATAATAAATGTGAAAGATAAAAATAATTAGGATAAATTTAATTAATAATTTATCAAGGTTATAGATCAAGGATTGAAAAAATGATTAAGTTAATGTTTAATGGTTAGGTTTTGAATAATTAAGCTAATGTTTAAGGTTTTACCCCAATATAAAGGAGTATGGCACTTCTGTTTATAAAGTGCCTTGAAAGGTGGAAGCCCTATGCTCGCATGTTGATTATCGTTGTAGGAAAAATCTATCAAATCTAGATGATCCTCCCAAATACCTTGGAACCCTAGTACATATACCCAAAATATATCCTCCAATGTCTAAACAATATACTCAGTTTGACCATTTGTAAATAGATGGAAAGCAGCGCTCATCTTAATTTGTGTCTTAAAGTTGCTTACAACTTTTTCCAAACATTTGATAAGAATCTAAAATCTTGGTTCAACATAATGTAATTTGGTTCCCTATAGTACCATGCCACATGCTTCCTATAAACACTAGCCAATTGCTTTATACTTCAGGTTGACTTAATCAGCATGAATATCATAAACTTGGTCAACCGGTCAACTACCACCATATCAGATATGAATATTTACATGTTCTCAACAACCTAACCATAAAGTCTTTTAATATTGGTGATTTATCTTCTTATTATACTGATAATAATTTGAGGGTAAATTCTTCTCAACTTGAGGATAATGATGATGTAACACCCCCAAATTTCACTCCTGAAAAAAAAATTTTTTTGAAAGATTAAAGCGGAAGCTAGGAGCGAATTTGGGAAATGTTACCGCCACATCTAACACAAGATAAATGTCAACCATCTATCTCATGTTAGATGCAAGGCTAAAACCTGTCAAACAATTAAATCTGAATAGTAAACACTTATCAGAATACGAGAAATTTAAAGTCAATTACAAAACCCTTAGAAATCTGAAAACAATACTTGCAACTTCCAAAGGTGAATACAATTAAACAAAATAAATCCCGAAGGATAAATATCCGGATCGCCTACTCACTCAGGTCAAGCATTCCACCCCAAAACAGTATCCGATCTTAACCTGCACAAGAGGTCTGCTCCCCACCATCGGTGGATCATCACAGGACCCATTCAACCAGTGTAGTATCAGTACGGGTCCAATACTGAGTAAGTCTCGCTACCCTACCTTATAGGAGAGATATCATCAAGTGCATATTAAATTGTAGTACAATACGTTAATACAATATCATACATACTCACAACCCACAACATGAATCTTGCCATACATTCATAGTAACAATTAAAACATATGCAACATCCCAGTTAACATATACGCGTGGTATAACCGAAATAATACGTGACTCATTATGCACATAAACAGCATGTGGTGATACATATAATAAAAGCTGGCCAAGGTCCAACTAGACTTATTCTTTATTCTCATTAATAGTATATTCATTCCACACATATTCTCTAATGATCCATGTAAGCACGGGGACCCCACTATTATAGCCGGTGGACCGGAAATCGAACCCCAGAGCAAAACACCTCTGGCCACTATTATAGCCGGTGGAACGGAAATCGAACCCCAGAGCAAAACGCATTTGGCCACTATTCTAACCAGTGGAACGGACTGGCCCCGCACTTTCATGGTGTTCCGCTGTAAGTGATTAGTATCTTTCCCGTGGATTAACTTATTCGTGTGGGTCTGTCGAGCCGAGATCCCCCACTATTATAACCGGTGGACTGGATGTAAACACACAGGGCAGAACGCCTCTGACCACTATTATAGCCGGTGGACCGGAACGAAACGCACAGGGCAGAACGCCTCTGACCACTATTATAGCCGGTGGACCGGAACGAAACGCACAGGGCAGAACGCCTCTGAACACTATTATAGCCGGTGGACCGGAACGAAACGCACAGGGCAAAACGCCTCTGACCACTATTCTAACTGGTGGATCGGACTGGGCTCGGCTCAACATCTTTCGCTTTACGTGATTAATGTCTTATTCGTGTCTTATTAGTTCACATCACACCCTTGACATGCGTATATCATTCACTTCATACTTTACACATCACAAACAATAAAATTCCACATTCATAACTACACTTAATCAATAATACACATGATAACACCAAACAACTCTAAGCAGCCATAACGAACCCTAATTGACCACACCAAACCGTGCCTTAACCCTATTTTACCATAACAACCATACTTAGCCATCCCAAACCTTAATTACCCTCAGCAATTCACAATAAGCTACTCCAACCCTACTTAATCACAACGACCCAGAGTTAATCACTCCAAACCCTAATTCTGTCTCCTCCAAACCCTTATAATACTCCACGTACTATTCCCCGTCCAAAACAGTTAAACACCCAAATAATACTCGCATTACCTTCCTTACACCCCAAATCAGCCTTTCACAGGTAAATTTTGCTCCCACGCAGACGTTACGCATCCCATGCAACCTCTCGAACGTTTCACACAAACCCTAAATCCCATACAATCATTAATTTCCATGCAAAACTCTAACTCCACCATACAAACCCTAATACCACCATACAAACCCTAATACCACCATGTAAACCCTAATACCACCATACCAACCATAATACCACCATGCAAACCCTAATACCACCATAAGCCATTAATACCGCCAAGAAACCTTTAATACCACCATACAAACCCAAATACCACCATGCAATCCCTAATTTCCCCCATGCAACCTTAATTTATTCCCACTATTTTGTTTATTTAATTCCACCTTCCCCTCATCGTCTTACAAATGGTGAACTCCTTAGGTCATCCATACCTATGTTAGCCGACGTACTTCCCTTTGATTATTTTAACCGCTTATTTTTCTTTTTCAAGTCCCCACTTCACCACACTTCCTCACATAACCCCGCATGCATGTCGTAGGGTCACATCACATCACATCATTCTTGTTCCACAACATTTTAGTACACAAGGACGAGAACACGGGGACGTACCTCGGTTCCATGCTGCGCTACACAAATACACAGATAACATACAGGATTATAGCATACAACCGCACAAAGCATACAAGACAGGTAAAACATGCAATGCACACAAGTGGCCTCAGTTACGTCCTTACGAAATACCCATAAGTAGAGGTAAGTAGAGAACTTACCTGGATCCGAAGCTAGCTAAGCGAAATAAGAGGGAGAGGAATCCCTAGTTCGTGGGTCCACGAGAAAGCTTTCCTAGACCCGATAGAAATCAAAACTAAATTAGGAACTATCCTATCAATCAATAATCCATATTTTCTAATTAAATAAACACAAACGACACAATTGATCTTTCTTAGAAAACGTGTCCAAAATTAAAACTTAAAAGCATAGCTCTAATAAAATTTAAGGTTAAAACTAAATCAAAACGGATTAATACAATTATCCTTTGGGACATTTCAACTTAATTTGGAAATCTTGAGAAAGAGTAAT
Organism: Tamarix chinensis; assembly: GCA_030549775.1. NCBI lineage: Eukaryota > Viridiplantae > Streptophyta > Magnoliopsida > Caryophyllales > Tamaricaceae > Tamarix > Tamarix chinensis. Next base: position 18,039,624 of record CM060182.1, on the reverse strand, counting down.
CGATCATAAGGTAATTTATCGAAAATAACTTATTTATTAGGTTTTACAACTAAATAGGTAACCCAACCATTTACATAGAACCCAAATCCAAACCGATTAGGTTAAAACAGAATTTAAATGGTTTAAAACCCAAGGATAGAATTCGATTAGATAAAATACACATAGCAAAAATCAATTTTATAAAATCATCCCCGAAAATTAGGGTTTTTAATGCCTAAACCACAAATCGGCCAAATCACTTTGATTACCTCAAATTGATAGTTTTAAAACACAATTAAACTAATTTTAGATAAATCTAGACAATCAATTTCAACAAAACGATCTTCCGATAAATCAATTTCAGATGATCAATTTTCAAAATCAGGGTTTTAAAGTCCACGGCGTAAACTCAGGTAGTTCAATTTAATCAATTCAAATTAAAGGTATTAGAAAGCAATTAATACCATTTCAACCATTTCTATACATTCAATTTTAGAAAAACAACAATACAAGTAATCGATTTCATAATCTCACTTGAAATTTAGGGTTTTAGGCCCGAAAATACAATTCGTTAGAATTCTATAAATTCAATCAAATTGAATGTTTAGAAATGCAATTAAACACATTTTATAACATATCAAATAATCAATTGCTCAAAACTAGTAAAAGAAATACACAATTTAGCCCAATTAGGGTTTTTGGGCCCGGAACGCAAATCCGATCAATTCTTGGCAAAACATATAAATTGACGGTCCGGAAATGTAATTAAACATATTCTAATGTAATTTATACAGTTAATTGAATAAAATAACCCGATTACCCAAACCAATTTAAACCCGCGGGAATTTTGACCTAAAAATCCAATTCTGGTCAATTACGCACAATTTTCCCAAATCAACACTTCTAATATAAAATTAAATACATTTTAAACAATATTATAAAATCAGTTGAGTGGAATAGCTCAATTATATGACCCAATTTCATTATACCCGAAATTTGACCTAGGAATCAAATTCGGATAAAACCTGAATAAATTTCTCAAATCGACGGTTCCAAAATGAAATTGGATACATTTTAAAACATATTGTATAATCAATTTGTCCGAAATCGCAAAAACGGCGGATCCGAAAAATTTGGGCATAACCCGGCTAAAAATCCAATTTTTCCAAAATTCCAATACAACCACACAATTAACCTATCCAAATCAATCTTACAGCACATATATACACAATCAAACAATCAATTTAGCTTTTTTATAAGCTAATTCATACCCAATTAATTAAAACAAGGGTTAGGGTTTTTCGGAAATTATACCAAACGAAAAACCGACAAATCGGGGCAAAGGAAGGCCGGGGAAGCTTCGTCGAAGGCCAAGGACTGCTCGCCGGTGATCAACTGGGCTTGCCGGTGACCGGGCGGTGGCGCGAGCTGCGTGGCCTGCTGCTGCTGCTGTCGCCGCCCGCTGTTGCTCTGCTGGGTTGGCTGCTGTCGCGCAGCTTTAGTTGTTGCTGCTGCCGCGGTCAGCCTATGCGGGTCGGTGGTGGTCGAAGCTTGGCCGGCGGGGCGAAGCAAGGAGGAGTAAGGGAGGAGGTAAGGGAGGAGGTAAGGGAGGTCAGCTAGGGCTTCGAGTGCAGAACAGGGGCGCACAGGAGAGGGGTCGGGGTGGGGAAGAGAGAAAGAAAAAGAAGAGGGGGGGTTCGGTCGGGCCGGTTGGTTTTTTTTTTTTTTTTTTACGAAAACAAGTATCAAATAAAATATTAAAATCCTAAAAATTAATATTGGAAGATTTTATCTAAAATTTATTAAATAAAAATTATTTCGAAACGATCCGAACACTTAAAATAAATAAAAGGATCATATACAGAATTTCAGAAACATTTTCGAAAGAATTAACCAACGAATATAAAAATTTATATTATTTACGGAAATACATTATAAAACCCCGAAAAATTATTTAAAAACATATACTAAAATATTTAAGTCAAATTCGAATAACCCAAGGCTAATTTAAATTATTTCCGAAATCGGTTTTCCGTAAACCAAAAAGCATAAAACGAAAGGGAATTAATTTAAGAAAGAATTTCATAAATAAACTCCGAAATCTTTTTAATTTAAACTTTCCGAAAAGATTACCGAAACGAATAAATTTAAAGTCAGAAATATTTTCTACGGATAAAATCATTAAAATAAATTTAACTATTTAAACGGAAATTCTATAATTAAATAATATATTTCATCAACGAAATATAACTCCAGAGTAAAGTTATAATCGAAAACAAATCTAAAATATTAAAAAAATAAAAATATGAGAAACAACGGAAATACATATTTTTAACCGAGAGTCAAATTCATAAGAATATAATAAAATCATTGTCGTAAACGAATTTGTCTAGAATGGTTCGCAACGACAATGATTAATTACATTCAATTATGAATTCAAAAACATCGATAAATCCGTAAAACAAATCGAAATTCAAATAATTAATTATTTACATCAAATTACACTAATAAAATCATTAACTTAATAAATCTGGATTTCAAAAATACGGGGTATTACAGATGCAGAAGCATCTAATGATTCTTATGTTGCTATGGATTCTCAAGGTAAGGAAGAATTAACTTTCTTAATGTTGGAGCTAATCATTTTAAATATTCTTGATAATATTTCTATGCTTGGTATTGAAAATGATTCAAGATATTATTGCAGGTATATTACATATTTGCAAGGAGAAGATGTTAACACACCAAACGAGACTTAAAGCGTATAAGCATTCAAAGCATGCAAGGCTATGGCATACATGGTATAACACTACAATAAGATATAGTTGGTGATATCATTAGTTATATTAATCTTGTTGTAAACCCTAAGTGTATTTTATGTAAGCTAGGGTTCTGTTGTAATTTCATGTATGTACCATAGTTGATTGTGTGGCTTTGTAATGTAGTCATTAATATCATTTAAATGATGATATTATGAGTAAGTTTAGGTATTATATAGGCTTAATTCAAGAGGATTAAATTCAGCTTGAATTAAGAGTGTTAGCTGGTTGGTTTAAGGCTTAATGTTGACACCTTACCTATATATATATATATATATATATATATATATATATATATATATATATATATATATATATATATCCTAAGCCTCGTATACACATAAGCAGAATGTAATAGAAATCATTTGAATAAAATTCTCAAGTTAAAACTTGATTTGTCTCTCCCTTTGGAGTAGTAGCTATCTAGGAAGTGCCTAGGGCATTCCTTTTTGCATTATTTCCTTCATTCAAAGTTGAATGTGCCTTCAACCTTTAAAGAACATCAACCCTTCCTCATGCATTCTTCATTGAGTTTAATCACCTTAAACCAAGCTTTCTTCTTCAAACTTCAACTTGTGGCTGATCGAAATAAAGTATTGACTAGATCCTGCACTTCTCCCCGCTTTAATCCACACTAGTTTCTTTCCTTTCCAGATGTTTTAGTGGAGACCGAAGTTGATGAGGATGTCATTGATTTCACAGAGTTTGCATGAGGGGTTGGGGTTAGAATAGGGGTGTCCAATACAACTTATTAATGTTATTTTTGTCATCTAAATATGGATATTCTTCTTCTATGTTTTGATATCTCTCTGTATAGCTCTTTTGTCATAACTTTTTGTTGGTTTTGTGATTGAATGTTTTAGCCTTGAGTTTTGTATGAGAAAAGCGAGAGATCCTGACTTGTATAAAACATGGTGGTAACACCTATGAGTTTGATCTACCTTCCACATTTAAAAAAATTTTTAGATAAATTGGAGTGTTACATATTGGCATTGTAAGTCAATATTAAGAAGCCATTGATCTTCAATTTTAGGCTACATCAAATTGTTCAAAGAGTTAAATATGAAGCAAACCAACTAACTTTTTTTTAATTATGGTAGATATGGTCATAAAAAAAGAAGAAGAAAAAGAATAAGGAGAAGAGTGTGACAATCTAGCAGAGCACCACTAAGTGGAAACTAAATCTATCCCTATTGAGAAGGAGAAAATGCCAAGGGAATGGGAGAAAGCTGTGGCATATGGCTCTTGTGTGGTGGCATAATCAAGGTGGAGTAAGTGGCAGAATGTTAAGTTAAATACAAGTGAGGTTGAGGTAGTAGAGATGGAAAGGAGAGTAATGGAAAATCTAGTGTGCGTCATTTTAATATGCATAATTCAAAGCTAAAGAATAATGGGGACTAGAGTTCTAGATTTCACATGCTGAAAGGAGAAGAGGTGACTGATTTGGTGGTCTGACTTTTAATGTTATGTAGATTCTTCATGTGCATACAATTATAATGGAGAACGAGGCTAGTGGAAGAGAGGCTTGAGGTCACCCACTATAGCGTTCCCAATATGGTAGTGGAAAGTTAGGAAATAGGAAGGTACTAGCTGACGTTTCTAATGCTTCATATAATCATCAACAACCCTAGGTTTGAGGAATTTAGGAAAATGGATGTGCCAAGGAAGTAAACTCATCCTTGGGTGTAGAAGTTGAATGATGCTCAAAGGCTTAGGGGGGATGATAGGCTAGAGGGGAATAAGGATGCTGAAGGTTTAATTTCCTTAGCTACTTTGGACCCTACACCACCCTTAACAGAAATTGAGGCATGTGTTGTTGAAATAAGAGATACAAGAAAGGAGTCAATTCCCATGGGAAGGAAATTTTTTTTTGGAGTTATAGATAAAGATAGGACTCACATTTGGGTAGTTATAGTAAGACCAAGGCAATTTGTCTAATTAATGGTGATGGTGCCCTAGGTGGCACTATCAAGCCACTTATATAAGTTTTGTTGCCTACTCTCTCACTTGTTGTCATGTGAATTTTAGTATGGAATGTGAGAGGAGCAGCAAGTGACACATGCCTACATCACTTGGGAGATTTCATCAAGTAGGTTAAGCCTTAGATTGTTTTTATTCTAGAGCCCAAAATAAGAGGTGATAAAGCTTAACATATGATTTTTTTTTCTAGAGGTTTTCTTAAGACTATGAGGGAAGAGGCTTGTTTATTCATTGGGATATGGGTTTTGTGGAAGGAAAATGAGGTACAAATTGTATTTATGTCTAGTGGTAAATAGATTGTAAATGTACTTGCACACCAAAAAGAAGGAAAAGAGTAGATTCCTTCTACGGTTTATGCTAGCCCTGATCTATCGATACATGAGCTTCTCTTGCAAGCCTTGGAAGAGCCAGTCCCTACACATTCTCTCCCATGGATAATTGTTGGGTATTTCAATCAAATTGATAAGGCAAAGGATAAAATGGGTAGTTCATCTATGCATGCTTCCCGCATGTAATGTTTGGATAATTTTATAACATGCTATGATATGATTGATATAAGGTTCACAAGGCTAAGGTTTACATTGTCTGACTCTTGAGAAATGCATAGACAATTTTTACAAAGGCTTGAAAGGGATTAATCAAACCCTCTTTTTAGTCTATGCTATCCGCACATGCATGTTAAGCATTTAGCCAGATGTTTGTCGGATCATTTACCCTTGCTCATTGACTTTGAGCCACAACAAGTTCTTGGGGTGATAGGGAGAGATTATTTTGAGTTGAGGTTTCATGGTTTCATAGTGATAACTTCCAACATTTTATAAAGAAATCTTGGAAGTTAGGTGATCATTTCCTCATGAATATTAAGTGTTTTTGAGAGAAGGTAACTCATTAGGATAGGACTACCTTCAGCTATGTTAATTTCAAGAAAAAGAAACTACAAGGCTGACTAATGGGTATCCAAGTTGCACTAGAAAAGGGTCATAACAGGTATTTGTGTACCCTTGAAATTTATCTTCAAGAAGAATATAAGATGATTTTTACTTAGGAAGAGACTTACTAATGACAACAGTATAAGAAGAGGTTTGTAGTTGAAGGAGAACTCAACACCGGGGTTTTCACCTTTCTACTCATGTTAGGAGAGGCTTGAATATAGAGGTAGGGTTTTTGGGATACAATGGTTTCCTAAGTGGAGGATGATATGGCGTGCCTTAGTTTGGTTACAAAGTATTATAGCAATTTTTTCTCCTAACCCGATCAAGTTTTGCATGGAAACTTCACTCCTACTATGTTTCCTAGTTTGAAAAATGGAGATAGAGGCAATCCGATGAAGACCATTAAAGAGTATGAGGTCTTAGCTACTATAATTTAGATGGGTGTGCATAAAGCACTTGGTCCTAATGGCCTATCTTTAGTGTTCTATCAAGAGAATTGGGGCATGATGAGCTCGCATGTGATTGATTAGGTTGAATATGCTCTAAACTTTGGTTTAATACTAGATGGGGAAAATGATATTTATTAATTTTATATCGAAGAAGCCCAATCTAGAATTGATCATTGATTTTAGACCAATCAATCTTATTAATGTTTTATTGAATTTTTTTTTTCAAAGTGTTGGTGAACAAAATCTAACAAATTCTTAGTAATATTATTTCTCTGAGTCAGACTAGTTTCCTACCTAGTAGGAGTACTATTGATAATATTCTATTGGTTCAGAAGCTTATGCACACCTTTAACCCCAAGATAGGAAGAAATGGGGTTATGGCCATCAAAATTGATTTGTCACAAGCCTATGATTGATTGAAATAGCACTTTATCTAGGATATGCATCATTGTCTTATACTTCCCTAGGTAATGGTTTCCTTAATTATGTGTTTCATTACCACTGTGTGTATGTGTTTCTCTTGGAATAATTATATATTCGATGTTGTCTACCCTACCCAAGGGGTTAGCTAAGGCAACCCTATCAACCACTACCTATCTATGCTTTGTATGGAAAAATTGTCTTAGATTATTTTTGAAGTAGTTAATTTGGGTGTTTAGAAATTATTTGTAGCTTGTCAACATGGCCTAGTCATTTCACTCATTTTTCTCACAAATTGCTTGATATAATTTTTACTGAAGCAACAAAAGAGCAAATAAATGTTAATTGTTCAATCCTTCAATATTCTAGATGCAAATCAGGATAAATTATTAATTGGCAGAAATCAGTATTTTTAATTGGTAGAAATTAGTTTTCTTCTTTTCTCCCAATATTCACACTATCAATGGTTGTTGTGGCGTTCCTTTGGTTCTAAACTTGGGCAAGTATTTGGGGCTCTAGATTATCTAATGATGGATGGGAGCCGAAGACTTTAATCATGTCCTAGATTCCATCAAAGCTAAGCTTGAGGGTTAGAAAGCAACATGTTTATCCTTTGCTAGTTGGACTACACTTATTAAATCAATGCTTGCCTCTCTTCCTGTCTACACAACTCAGGCATATTGTTTGCCAAAGTGGTTTGTGATGAGATTGATAGGATTGTGAGGTAGTTCATTTGGGGGACCTACTTGGTTAACAAAGGCTACATGAATTAGCTAGGATCAGTTGTGTTTACCAAAAATCATGGGAGGTTTGGGAATTAGACGGTGTGAGTGTATGAGCACGGCGCTCTTAAGAAACCAATTTTGGAGGCTTACCAAAAGGGATAATGTGCCTTGGGTTAAAGTATTACAAGCTAAATACTTTAGTAAAGTAATGCTTATCCATGTAGCTCCTAGGAAAAATAGTTTCTCTTATGTGTAGAGGAGTTTATTAGGAGATGGATTTAGTTAAAATGCAAGTGATGTAGTGCATAGGTAATAGGCGCACAATATATTTTTAGTATAATCCTTAGGCCAATCTATAACACCCCAATTTTTACGAACTTAAAAAATTTTGTTCATAGAGTTAAGCATGGAATCTAAAATAATAAAAATGAAGGGTGTCACCGCCACACTTGGTACAAGTCCAGTTTTTTACCATTCTCATACCAAGTTCTAATGTTAAAATCATAACTCTACTTAGATTAATAACATGAGTACAAAAATTAGAATAGAGAAAACATTAGATAAGTACCGAACTAATCAAAAACAACATCAATAGTTTAAAAAACTCAAGAGAGAAATTACAAGAGGAAAAAATGGTCCAAATAAAACTAGAAATAAGATAGAAAAAGAGACACCGGATAGTCTTACGCTCTCAAATTTGAACGACCAACTTTCGACTAAACTCGAAAGCTAATCTACAAAGTCCACTGCCCATTGAATAGGAAGGGGCCCATAGGAATGAACCCTTCAGTATAATGTTACTAAGCACCCCTTTATACCAAACTAATATGAAAAACCAGCATGGAATACATATAAGGCATATCAATCAATATGGTATAAGACATACACATATACATATAAGAATTGATATACAATAATCATTTAGATAATCAATTTCCATCAAGTCACATACTATTCATATTCATTAATTTGGATAAACTAAACTTAAAAAATGAGCATACTAGAGATGTTCTCTGAAGTATAATTAGAATAAACTCCAACACAGCAACCATAACCTTCACACCATAACTCATATCTCAACATCAATCCCAACAAAATGCTACAACGGCCATAACCTTCACAACATAACTCATATCCCAAAATCAATCCCAAAAAATGCATAACATCATAGGTAAGACACAAAGGCATAATACCCACACAGGTAGGCATGAAGGCTGCTACTGAAACTATAGGTAGGAACAAAGGCTTCTACTAAAACCATAGGAAGGCACAAATGCTGCTACTAAACCATAGGTAAATATAAAGGTTACTACCAAACAATCTAGGAATCCAATAATAATCATTATTATATCCAATTTTATTAATTTACAATGAGTTTAGGGACCCCACTATTCTTAAGCGGGAGGAATGATCCGAAGTATCTCTCAGGGACAACACACTTGAACCACTATTATCATCTAGTGGAACTGACCCAACACCTCCTAGGGAAAAATGCCCCTAAGCTACTATTCTTAACTGATGGAAAGGTTTGAATTGCCTCTCAGGGACAACACACTTGAGCCATTATTATCGTTCAGTAGAATAGACCCAACACCTCTCAAGACAAAAATGCTCCTAAGCCACTATTTTTAACTAGTGGAATGGTTTGAATCACCTCTCAAGAGAACACACCTAAGCCACTATTATTATCCTATGGAATGGACCTAACACCTAGTCCTAACTCATGTAATCATCCACTTTAAATAATTAATATCTTATCCATTATTTCTTATCTCAAATCATATTCTCGTTCACGTCAAGTACAGGGCCCCATGATTCTTAATCCAGTGGAATAGATTGAAGCACCTCTCAATGACATGACACTTGAGCCACTATTTTTATCTGGTGGAATGGATCTAACACCTATCAAGACAAAACTCTACTAAGCCACTATTATTATCAATTGGTGGAACAGTTTGAATCACCTCTTAGGGATAACACATCTAAGCCACTATTATCATCTGGTAGAATAGACCCATAAACACTTTGGCCCAACTCACGTGATCTTTCACTTTAAATGATTAGTATCTTATTCATGATTGGTTTATGAGTACCAAACATAATTAAGCCAAGAGAGACATCAACATGTAGATAACAGGGCTGCTCTCTAAGGTTAAGCTTATT